>CM055117.1:1108011360-1108031360 GCA_029206835.1 Rana muscosa
AATCTGGGGTAGATCTTGGTGGATGTAGATGAATCTGGGGTAGATCTTGGTGGATGTAGGATGAATCTGGGGTAGATCTTGGTGGATGTAGGATGAATCTGGAGTAGATCTTGGTGGATGTAGGATGAATCTGGGTAGATCTTGGTGGATGTAGGATGAATCTGGGTAGATCTTGGTGATGTAGGATGAATCTGGAGTAGATCTTGGTGGATGTAGGATGAATCTGGGGTAGATCTTGGTGGATGTAGGATGAATCTGGGGTAGATCTTGGTGGATGTAGGATGAATCTGGGGTAGATCTTGGTTGATGTAGGATGAATCTGGAGTAGATCTTGGTGGATGTAGGATGAATCTGGAGTAGATCTTGGTGATGTAGGATGAATCTGGGGTAGATCTTGGTGGATGTAGGGGGAATCTGGGGTAGATCTTGGTGGATGTAGGATGATCTGGGGTAGATCTTGGTGGATGTAGGAGGAATCTGGGGTAGATCTTGGTGGATGTATGAGGAATCTGGGGTAGATCTTGGTGGATGTAGGATGAATCTGGAGTAGATCTTGGTGGATGTAGGATGAATCTGGAGTAGATCTTGGTGGATGTAGGATGAATCTGGGGTAGATCTTGGTGGATGTAGGAGGAATCTGGGGTAGATCTTGGTGGATGTAGGATGAATCTGGGGTAGATCTTGGTGAATGTAGGAGGAATCTGGGGTAGATCTTGGTGGATGTAGGAGGAATCTGGGGTAGATCTTGGTGGATGTAGGATGAATCTGGGGTAGATCTTGGTGGATGTAGGATGAATCTGGGGTAGATCTTGGTGGATGTAGGAGGAATCTGGGGTAGATCTTGGTGGATGTAGGATGAATCTGGGGTAGATCTTGGTGGATGTAGGATGAATCTGGGGTAGATCTTGGTGGATGTAGGATGAATCTGGGGTAGATCTTGGTGGATGTAGGATGAATCTGGGGTAGATCTTGGTGAATGTAGGAGGAATCTGGGGTAGATCTTGGTGGATGTAGGAGGAATCTGGGGTAGATCTTGGTGGATGTAGGGATGAATCTGGGGTAGATCTTGGTGGATGTAGGATGAATCTGGGGTAGATCTTGGTGGATGTAGGAGGAATCTGGGGTAGATCTTGGTGGATGTAGGATGAATCTGGGGTAGATCTTGGTGGATGTAGGATGAATCTGGGGTAGATCTTGGTGGATGTAGGATGAATCTGGAGTAGATCTTGGTGGATGTAGGATGAATCTGGAGTAGATCTTGTGGATGTAGGATGAATCTGGGGTAGATCTTGGTGGATGTAGGATGAATCTGGGGTAGATCTTGGTGGATGTAGGATGAATCTGGGGTAGATCTTGGTGGATGTAGGATGAATCTGGGGTAGATCTTGGTGGATGTAGGATGAATCTGGGGTAGATCTTGGTGGATGTAGGATGAATCTGGGGTAGATCTTGGTGGATGTAGGATGAATCTGGGGTAGATCTTGGTGGATGTAGGATGAATCTGGGGTAGATCTTGGTGGATGTAGGATGAATCTGGAGTAGATCTTGGTGGATGTAGGATGAATCTGGGGTAGATCTTGGTGGATGTAGGATGAATCTGGGGTAGATCTTGCTGGATGTAGGATGAATCTGGAGTAGATCTTGGTGGATGTAGGATGAATCTGGAGTAGATCTTGGTGGATGTAGGATGAATCTGGGGTAGATCTTGGTGGATGTAGGATGAATCTGGGTAGATCTTGGTGGATGTAGGAGGAATCTGGGGTAGATCTGGTGGATGTAGGAGGAATCTGGGGTAGATCTTGGTGGATGTAGGAGGAATCTGGGGTAGATCTTGGTGGATGTAGGATGAATCTGGGGTAGATCTTGGTGGATGTAGGAGGAATCTGGGGTAGATCTTGGTGGATGTAGGATGAATCTGGGGTAGATCTTGGTGGATGTAGGATGAATCTGGAGTAGATCTTGGTGGATGTAGGATGAATCTGGGGTAGATCTTGGTGGATGTAGGATGAATCTGGGGTAGATCTTGGTGGATGTAGGATGAATCTGGAGTAGATCTTGGTGGATGTAGGATGAATCTGGAGTAGATCTTGGTGGATGTAGGATGAATCTGGGGTAGATCTTGGTGGATGTAGGATGAATCTGGGGTAGATCTTGGTGGATGTAGGAGGAATCTGGGTAGATCTTGGTGGATGTAGGATGAATCTGGGGGTAGATCTTGGTGGATGTAGGATGAATCTGGGGTAGATCTTGGTGGATGTAGGATGAATCTGGAGTAGATCTTGGTGGATGTAGGATGAATCTGGAGTAGATCTTGGTGGATGTAGGATGAATCTGGGGTAGATCTTGGTGGATGTAGGATGAATCTGGGGTAGATCTTGGTGGATGTAGGATGAATCTGGGGTAGATCTTGGTGGATGTAGGATGAATCTGGGGTAGATCTTGGTGGATGTAGGATGAATCTGGGGTAGATCTTGGTGGATGTAGGATGAATCTGGAGTAGATCTTGGTGGATGTAGGAGGAATCTGGAGTAGATCTTGGTGGATGTAGGATGAATCTGGGGTAGATCTTGGTGGATGTAGGATGAATCTGGGGTAGATCTTGGTGGATGTAGGATGAATCTGGGGTAGATCTTGGTGGATGTAGGATGAATCTGGAGTAGATCTTGGTGGATGTAGGAGGAATCTGGGGTAGATCTTGGTGGATGTAGGAGGAATCTGGGGGTAGATCTTGGTGGATGTAGGATGAATCTGGGGTAGATCTTGGTGGATGTAGGATGAATCTGGGGTAGATCTTGGTGGATGTAGGATGAATCTGGAGTAGATCTTGGTGGATGTAGGATGAATCTGGAGTAGATCTTGGTGGATGTAGGATGAATCTGGAGTAGATCTTGGTGGATGTAGGATGAATCTGGGGTAGATCTTGGTGGATGTAGGATGAATCTGGAGTAGATCTTGGTGGATGTAGGATGAATCTGGAGTAGATCTTGGTGGATGTAGGATGAATCTGGGGTAGATCTTGGTGGATGTAGGATGAATCTGGGGTAGATCTTGGTGGATGTAGGATGAATCTGGGGTAGATCTTGGTGGATGTAGGATGAATCTGGGGTAGATCTTGGTGGATGTAGGATGAATCTGGGGTAGATCTTGGTGGATGTAGGATGAATCTGGGGTAGATCTTGGTGGATGTAGGATGAATCTGGAGTAGATCTTGGTGGATGTAGGAGGAATCTGGAGTAGATCTTGGTGGATGTAGGATGAATCTGGGGTATATCAGGGAGAGCTCTACTATAGATCTTGGGTTAATGGGTATTAGCGGTAAATACTGTATATGAGCAATGATAACGTTCTCATATACAGGAGGACATAAATAATTTGGGGGGGATCTGTGTGTTAAAATTTCCAGCGCTGAAGCAAAGTGAAGGGAAAACCGCCGATTGCCGAGTCCATGAGCAGAAAAGTTTATTTTGTAACAAATAAAAAAAAAAGAAGAAAGAAAAATAAAAGGGATACAAAATAAGAATAATTAGCGGTAAACTCCTGAGCCTCATTATTTCCCGTATTTACACTCGTTTAGCGGGGTGAGAACAGATGGTGCAGAAACAAGGCCCCCGGAGGATACACGGCACAATGCAAATACGGAACAGCAAACTCAGCAATGACAGGAAAACATGGCACACAACGTGACAATCCGTGTGAAAGGAATGACTCCGCCTCCCAGGGGACGCACACATCTGTTCTCTTAATCCCGGAGAATCCAGAGCCGAGTTATCGGAGTTCTCATCAGACACGGCTACGGGGATGCCGAGCGACTCCCCGGCACGTATCTCCAGGATGGAGCCCAGAACACCCGGCGCTGTCACTTTTCATACACAGCGGGATTCTGATTTTTACACGTTGATGGGAGCGCCGCTGCTGCTGCTCCCTACTTAGAACGTTCCCTCAACATTCAAATTACCTCAATATACTAAAAGTAAACCATTCCTGATCTGCGGACTTACTATAAAGTTACATTGTACAGTCTGATCACTGGGGGGGGGGGGGGGGGAGACTAAGGAAATGCTTCCTACTGCCTGCAGCAGACTGATGACTTCATCTCAGCCTAGGCAAAGTCACTGGACTGGAGCTCAAAGGAAAAAATGTTATTGATAAAAGGTGGAGCTTTTCTGAAAAGTGATACCCGCCGGTGTATATTGTGGCATGCCAGGGATTTGTTCATGGAGAATTGTAAAGTTACTGACAGGTCCACTTTAACATACGGAACGCCTTCTTCCTACCCGCAGCTTACAATTCTACATTGGCTGCCACATTTTTCCTTATATATGCCGAACTGGCTTCCCATGTAGCAGCGCTGCACAAGTTTCTGCCTTAATACCCCTCTAATCCACTACTGTCTGTATAGAAACCAATGGATGCTGCAATCTCATATTCAGCCACACGAGGGAGCCCAAGAAGCATATTGACTGTTTTTACTCAATTCCTGGCAGGAAAATGGGGATTTTTCTTTTCCAAAATCAATGCCCTCGATCCGGTCACCAGACATGTGCGTCCTTTTGATTTGCGTGAAGTGCGGATGGCAATGACAGGTCACCTTTAGAACACTCACCTTTCTGTTGAACTGTTCGAAGATGTTGCAGCCCTGTGAGTTGAGGATGGCGATGGCCTGAGCAAAGTGGTGTCTCTGCGGGGGGGGACAAGACACAGGGGGGTTAGACAGAGGAACATAGAAAACAACAACAATTTTTTTAGACCTGTGCCCCCCTCCTTTCCCCGAACAAACAGAGATTGACAAGAAATTTAAAAGGTTGCAGTTGTCACCGAAAAAGGAAATAAGGGGAAATCTTCCAATGGGGACACCTACCTTTCGAAGGTATGATTATGGTCACTTCAAAGTGGAGACCCCCTCCCCACCGCCTTCCCTGGATAAACACATAGACATGTTTACACCATTGGTGGCCAGGCATCTCCCCCATTGTTCTCAGGATCGGCCCACTGCTAACATCTGCACCAGATCTAGTGTGGTTTGTGTCATTGCGCATCATCATGCCATCCCCCCTGGCTTGCTGCAGAGCCTACAGCGCCCCCATAGAACCTCAACAGTGTCCCACAATGCCCCCAGTGGTGCCCCCTAGCTTGCTGCAGAAACTATAGTTCCCCATAGTACCACAACAGTGTCCCACAGTGCCCCAGCCCCCCTGGTGGTGCCCCCCTGGCTTGCTGCAGAGCCTACAGTCCCCCATCGTACCCCCCACAGTGTCCCCCAGCCCGCTGGGGGTTCCCCCTGGCTTGCTCCGGAGCCTACAGTGCCCCATTGTACCCCCAACAGTGTCCCACAGTGCCCCCAGCCCCCCTGGCTTGCTGCAGAGCCTACAGTCCCCCATCGTACCCCCCACAGTGCCCCCCAGACCGCTGGGGGTTCCCCCTGGCTTGCTCTGGAGCCTACAGTGCCCCATAGTACCCCCAACAGTGTCCCACAGTGCCCCCTCCCGGTGGTGCCCCTTGGCTTGCTGCAGAGCCTACAGTGCCCCACAGTAGCATCAACAGTGTCCCACAAGGCCCACAGCCCGCGGTGGTGCCCTCTGGCTTGCTGCAGAGCCTGCAGTGCCCCATAGTACTCCAACAGTGTCCCACAATGCCCTCCGGTCTCCCATAACTCCCAACTCCAATAGTGCCCCCTCAACCTCTTACATTCCCCCAGGCCACCTAAGAACCCTCAGTCCCCACAGGGCCCCCTAGCTTTCTGCAGAGCCTACAATCTGCCATGGTACCCTAACAGTGTCCCACAGTAGCCTCAATGGTGTCCCACAGTGCCCCATACCCCGCGGTGGTGCCCTCTGGCTTGCTGCAGAGCCTACAGTGCCCCATAGTACTCCAACAGTGTCCCACAATGCCCTACGGTCTTCCATAACTCCCAACTCCCATAGTGCCTACTCAACCTCTCACATTCCCCCAGGCCACCTAAGAACCTCAGTCCCCACAGTGCCCCCTAGCTTTCTGCAGAGCCTACAGTCTGCCATGGTACCCCTAACAGTGTCCCACAGTGCCCTCCAGTCCCTGGCTTGATGTAGAGCCTATAGTCTCCCACAGTACCCCCAACAGTGTCCTACAGTGCTCCTCTTCCCCACAGTGCCCTTCAGTCTCCCATAATTGCCCCTAATAAACCCATGCCTCCTCGAGGCATTGAAAGTCTTGGAAGAAATTACAGTACCCAACCTTGATCCCAATATGGTTGAAAACCATTGGCCTAAGGCACATGGGCAACTCCGGAGTCACTGCCCGTTTGTTTCCTAAGATCTCATGAGATTTGGGGAAATCTTTCTTGACATTTATCTGAGAACATCTGGAAGGTAAGGTGCTGGTGGCATAACCTTCGCAGGATGTGGGCCTTCCCAGACATGTACTGGCTACATCACCAGAGCCAGAAGATATGTGGAAGGGGAATAATTTGAAGTGGGGTTGTTTGTGAGGGAGGGGGGGGGGGTATTTAGGTCCCTTTGAGAAAGCCTGGAAGCATGTTGATAACTTAGCTCTAGAAAAATGCCATTAGGGTTAAAGGAGATTTCCACTCACTTTCAGTTGGGGCCCCAGATGGGGTACAGAGGTGGCAATAACAACCTCCTAGAAGATCATATATCCTTTCCATTTCTAAGATATCAAGCCCTGGGATATACAGAGCCAGGTTGATAACTTGACTTTCCCCTACTGAAGTTCAATAATATAGTTGGGTCACCTTCCCACCCCAGCAGGGCCATCTTAATAGCATCATGAGCCCCTGGGCAAAGTAATGCCCTGGGGCCCCTACCAGCTTGCCCCAATTTACACCACCTACTTTCAAGAAATAAAGTATAAATAGTTGATAGAATTAAACCAGAGTTAAACCAGCTTTAAACTAGTACTTTCAATAAAATCGATTTTACAAAAGGAAAACATTCTATATATCAAAGACTAGTCAACACAAAGGGCACAGTACAGAGGCAATGCAGAAGGGCACAGTACAGGGGGGTCGGGAGGGGCACAATACTGGGATCAGGATGGCACAGTATAGGTTCTGGGACGCTTCCCTGGGACACGAGCCATATCGGGAAAGTTTAGTAAAAAAGCATGACTGTCCAGCAAATCCGGGACAGTTGGCAAGTATGATGTAATGAAAGATTATTGTGGGGGCCCTTATGTACCTGGGGCCCCTGGGCAGTGCCCAGGAGTGCCCTTGCATTAAGATGGCCCTGTACCCCAGCCTGTGATTGGACAGTACAGAAACAGCCACATGCCTATAAGTCATCATTTCTGCTCACTCTATATGTTTATCCTTCGGAAAAAAAAAAAAATTAAAGAGCCCAAACCTTTGAGAGCCAACAGTCCCCCCTTCATCAGGGCCCAGTAGACTTCACCAAAGCTCAGATGGACTCAGTACTATGGGTGATCAGATAGCTCTTTAGATGCTGGTGAATGACACCATCCCAGCTATGTCAATATGGGCCCCTAGCGGCCCCAGGTCAGTTCTTGGCTGAACCCCTTTTTTTTAGATTGTGGAAGGAAACCCAACCAAATTCCTACCTGCAGGAAGACCATGGATGGACCATGTGCACTGAGTTTGGTTGAACTTGATGGCTGTGTGTTTTTCCAACCTAACCCGACACTGCCGTGTGGTCACCAGCAATATACAGATCCATCTGATTACCCATAGTACCAAGTCCATCAAAGCTTTGGTAAGGTCTACTGAGCCCCTGATGAAGGGAGAGTGTTGACTCCCCAAACTTGTTGGCCATTTTACAGTGAACAAATAAAGCAGTTGGGACTATTTGGTCTGGTGATCCCGTTTTGTACATTTTGCTTTTAACCATTGAGCCATGGCACTGAGCAGAGTGGCCCTCAAACCTCCCGGCCAAACCTGAAAGGATCAGATAGTTGCCTCTGCTGACCAGCACACGGTAAACACGTCATGCCATTTCAGGAATGAAGAAAATAAACCACTTACCTCCATCACAGAGCCCTCGAGCTGTAGAGACCAGCCAGGACAGACTTCTGCAGAAGATAGAAGGAAGAGAATGATCAGTCACTTACTGGACAGAGAGGACGGTGTAAAGTCACATTGCGGCAAAGTTGAACTCCAAGAATATGAAAATAAAAATCTGTATAGTAAGGCCCATTCTGCACTGCAAGGGGTATATGCTCATTTTTGCCGGGGGTACCAATAAAAAGCACATTTATTCCTCGCCCAAGGCAAGGCCACTGATAGAGTAGAATCAGCCTTTTTGTATCGGCCCCCGAGCTCCATCAGTTCATCTGGGGGGCCTAGGAGCAGGGAGGGGGCTTTTTTAGTACCTTTGCTGACATGCACAGCAATCTCACAGGCAGCAGCTCCCAGTGATTAAATACAAGTTCCCTAGGACCCATGAGTTCAGCAGCAGGGGCCCGAGGTAGAGAGGAGACAATTAACTAATTCTTGGGAGCATGTTGCAGGAATAGTGGGCATCCCTCATAATGGGCACAGCGGTGTACAGACCCGGGAACTCAGCACAGGGATGTTAGGAACCCCTCATAATGGGCACATCAGGTGTACAGATCCAGGAACTCAGCACAGGGATGGTGAGAACCCCTCATAATGGGCACAGCAGGTGTACAGACCCGGGAACTCAGCACAGGGATGGTGGAACCCCTCATAATGGGCACAGCAGGTGTACAGACCCAGGAACTCAGCACAGGGATGGTGAGAACCCCTCATAATTGGCACAGCGGGTGTACAGACCTGGGAACTCAGCACAGGGATGGTGGGAAACCTCTCATAATGGCACAGCAGGTGTACAGACCGGGAACTCAGCACAGGGATGGTGAGAACCCCTCAAAATGGACACAGCAGGTGTACAGACCCGGGAACTCAGCACAGGGATGGTGGGAACCCCTCATAATGGGCACAGCAGGTTATACAGACCTGGGAACGCAGCACAGGATGGTGGGAACCCCTCATAATGGGCACAGCAGGTGTAAAGACCCGGGAACTCAGCACAGGGATGGTGGGAACCCCTCAAAATGGGCACAGCAGGACGCAGACATGTAAATGAAGAGCTAAAAAAAGTATTCATATTCTTAAACTAAACTTAACCGAAGCCACTTGGAAGGAATTATTTGTCCCTCTGTGGTCCAGATCATGGCACATACAGGATACAAACAAGGCAAAAATTTCAATATCCCTAAAAAAGAGGAGAAAACAACAACAAATGTATCAGAAAATTGAAGCAAAACAAATTAAATGAAATCATTTGGAAGCTATTCCTGAAGAATGGTGCAAAGAAAAGAAGTGTCAAAATCAGTCCTGCTACGGCAATAACAAATCAGCTTCTTGGTTTCAATATCCCGGAAAACAGAAGGAAACCTGACTGGTCTATTTTTCTCCAATCACGGTGGACAGTAGTCGTTAGATCCGCCCCTGCAGAACCGACCTCTTCTCTCTCTATCTCTGTGGGAGAGTGCCATCTAGTGAGGTAGGAAAGGAATAGCAACTCACTCCAGATAGTTAACCAGTTCCAGGTTCTTGTAGAGGAGATAGCAGAAATGCGTCACAGAGAAGGCGTGCATCCAGTTGTGATATGGAGGGTCCCTGGTACCCTTCTTCACCATAAGGCAAAACCTGCAAGAATTAATCATACCTATATTTACCACATGTCCTTTTAGACAGGCTGAATTTGCAAGCAGGCCACCCTAGGTGACACCCACATGCAGGCCGCCATCAGGGGGGTACAGGCAGTACACCTGTAAGGGGCCCGGAGGTTTCCCAGGGGCCCGGATGGCCACCCCCTTTTTTTTATATTTTTTTTTTATTTATTCATTTTTGTAAGGGGCCCAGAGGCCCCCAGAGGCCTCCAGGGCCCCGAGGGCAACCCCCCTTTTTTTTTTTTATAAAAAAAAAAAAAAAAAAAAAATTTTATATACATTTTTTATTTATTTTTTGTAAGGGGCCCAGAGGTCCCCAGAGGCCCGGAGGTCCCCAGGGCCCGGATGGCAATCCTACCTTTTTTTTTTTTATAAAAAAATAAATAATTTTTTTTTATATACATTTTTTTAGTTATTTTTTGTAAGGGGCCCAAAGGTCCCCAGAGGCCCGGAGGTCCCCAGGGCCCCGGATGGCAATCCCCTTTTTCTTTTTCTGTTCGTCAGCACCCAAAGCCCCCCGGTCAGCACCCCCCGCTTCTCAATTCGTGGTACCCCCGCTTCTCAATTAATTTGCGGCAGCCCCCTCCCCGCTTCTTAATTTGCGGCGGCAGCACCCCCCCCCCGGTTCTCCTCTGCTCCAGGGGTCCCATGCCTGAAGCTGTGTAAGGGGCCCCAAAATTCCTGATGGCGGCCCTGCCCACATGTGATGCCAGAGCCAATCAGACCAGGGACAACATACCTGACCAGAGTCCGTCCGGTCTATCTTGTAGTTATTGTTGAAGCTCATGTCGTCAAACATACTGAGGATAGCCTATGACAGGAGAGAACAGGGACATGTCACCATACAAATATATTACATAAGGAAGTGCCTGATTGTAATATGGGACAGCAAATTTATGATTCCTGTTCCAACAGGAGCATGTTGGATGCCACAGTAATGGAGTCCTGAACCTCAAAGGGTTAATCTTATCTGTCGATAATACAGTCCTGACCCTCAGGAGGTCAATCACCAAATCTGCCTATATTACTGGGGGGGGGGTCATCACATCTGTGTATAATACTGTCCTGGACCTTGGGGGGTCATCACATCTGTGTATAATACTGTCCTGGATCTTAGGGTGTTAATCAGATATTTGGTTGTCACAGTTCTGGATCCCGGGGATCCCCAGGTGTGCTGGATCTTGGGGGGTTCATCAGATACATGGATGTTACCATCTGGTTTCCTGGTAGAGGATATCTGGATACTTTGTATATTATAATTCCGATGATTTTCATATAAACACAACATCTGTGTTCTCATTGGTGGAGATCCATTCCAGCAATCACATCTGTGTTCTCATTGGAGGAGATCCATTCCAACAATCACATCTGTGTTCTCATTGGAGGAGATCCATTCCAACAATCACATCTGTGTTCTCATTGGAGGAGATCCATTTCAGCAATCACATCTGTGTTCTCATTGGAGGAGATCCATTTCAGCAATCACATCTGTGTTCTCATTGGAGGAGATCCATTCCAACAATCACATCTGTGTTCTCATTGGAGGAGATCCATTCCAGCAATCACATCTGTGTTCTCATTGGAGGAGATCCATTCCAGCAATCACACCTGTGTTCTCATTGGAGGAGATCCATTCCAGCAATCACATCTGTGTTCTCATTGGAGGAGATCCATTCCAACAATCACATCTGTGTTCTCATTGGAGGAGATCCATTTCAGCAATCACATCTGTGTTCTCATTGGAGGAGATCCATTTCAGCAATCACATCTGTGTTCTCATTGGAGGAGATCCATTCCAACAATCACATCTGTGTTCTCATTGGAGGAGATCCATTCCAGCAATCACACCTGTGTTCTCATTGGAGGAGATCCATTCCAGCAATCACATCTGTGTGCTCATTGGAGGGGATCCATTCCAACAATCACATCTGTGTTCTCATTGGAGGAGATCCATTCCAGCAATCACATCTGTGTTCTCATTGAAGGAGATCCATTCCAGCAATCACACCTGTGTTCTCATTGGAGGAGATCCATTCCAGCAATCACATCTGTGTTCTCATTGGAGGAGATCCATTCCAACAATCACACCTGCGTTCTCATTGGAGGAGATCCATTCCAACAATCACATCTGTGTTCTCATTGCAGGAGATCCATTCCAGCAATCACATCTGTGTTCTCATTGGAGGAGATCCATTCCAGCAATCACATCTGTGTTCTCATTGAAGGAGATCCATTCCAGCAATCACACCTGTGTTCTCATTGGTGGAGATCCATTCCAGCAATCACACCTGCGTTCTCATTGGAGGAGATCCATTCCAACAATCACATCTGTGTTCTCATTGCAGGAGATCCATTCCAGCAATCACACCTGTGTTCTCATTGGAGGAGATCCATTCCAGCAATCACACCTGTGTTCTCATTGGAGGAGATCCCTTTCAGCAATCACATCTGTGTTCTCATTGGAGGAGATCCATTCCAGCAATCACACCTGTGTTCTCATTGGAGGAGATCCCTTTCAGCAATCACATCTGTGTTCTCATTGGAGGAGATCCATTCCAACAATCACATCTGTGTTCTCATTGGAGGAGATCCATTCCAGCAATCACATCTGTGTTCTCATTGGAGGGGATCCATTCCAGCAATCACATCTGTGTTCTCATTGGAGGGGATCCATTTCAGCAATCACATCTGTGTTCTCATTGGAGGAGATCCATTCCAGCAATCACACCTGTGTTCTCATTGGAGGAGATCCATATTAGCAATCACACCTGTGTTCTCATTGGAGGAGATCCATTCCAGCAATCACATCTGTGTTCTCATTGGAGGAGATCCATTTCAACAATCACATCTGTGTTCTCATTGGAGGGGATCCATTTCAGCAATCACATCTGTGTTCTCATTGGAGGAGATCTATTTCAGCAATCACACCTGTGTTCTCATTGGAGGAGATCCATTCCAGCAATCACACCTGTGTTCTCATTGGAGGAGATCCATTTCAGCAATCACATCTGTGTTCTCATTGGAGGAGATCCATTCCAACAATCACATCTGTGTTCTCATTGGAGGGGATCCATTTCAGCAATCACATCTGTGTTCTCATTGGAGGAGATCCATTCCAACAATCACACCTGTGTTCTCATTGGTGGGGATCCATTCCAACAATCACATCTGTGTTCTCATTGGAGGAGATCCATTCCAGCAATCACACCTGTGTTCTCATTGGAGGGGATCCATTTCAGCAATCACATCTGTGTTCTGATTGGAGGAGATCCATTCCAGCAATCACATCTGTGTTCTCATTGGAGGGGATCCATTCCAACAATCACATCTGTGTTCTCATTGGAGGAGACCTGTTCCGGCAATCACACCTGTGTTCTCATTGGAGGAGATCCATTCCAACAATCACATCTGTGTTCTCATTGGAGGAGATCCATTCCAGCAATCACACCTGTGTTCTCATTGGAGGAGATCCCTTTCAGCAATCACATCTGTGTTCTCATTGGAGGAGATCCATTCCAGCAATCACACCTGTGTTCTCATTGGAGGAGATCCCTTTCAGCAATCACGTCTGTGTTCTCATTGGAGGAGATCCATTCCAACAATCACATCTGTGTTCTCATTGGAGGAGATCCATTCCAGCAATCACATCTGTGTTCTCATTAGAGGGGATCCATTCCAGCAATCACATCTGTGTTCTCATTGGAGGGGATCCATTTCAGCAATCACATCTGTGTTCTCATTGGAGGAGATCCATTCCAGCAATCACACCTGTGTTCTCATTGGAGGAGATCCATTCCAGCAATCACATCTGTGTTCTCATTGGAGGAGATCCTTTTCAGCAATCACATCTGTGTTCTCATTGGAGGAGATCCATTCCAGCAATCACATCTGTGTTCTCATTGGAGGAGATCCATTTCAGCAATCACACCTGTGTTCTCATTGGAGGAGATCCATTCCAGCAATCACATCTGTGTTCTCATTGGAGGGGATCCATTCCAGCAATCACATCTGTGTTCTCATTGGAGGAGATCCATTCCAGCAATCACATCTGTGTTCTCATTGGAGGAGATCCATTCCAGCAATCACACCTGTGTTCTCATTGGAGGGGATCCATTTCAGCAATCACATCTGTGTTCTCATTGGAGGAGATCCATTCCAGCAATCACATCTGTGTTCTCATTGGAGGGGATCCATTCCAACAATCACATCTGTGTTCTCATTGGAGGAGACCTGTTCCGGCAATCACACCTGTGTTCTCATTGGAGGAGATCCATTCCAACAATCACATCTGTGTTCTCATTGGAGGAGATCCATTCCAGCAATCACACCTGTGTTCTCATTGGAGGAGATCCCTTTCAGCAATCACATCTGTGTTCTCATTGGAGGAGATCCATTCCAGCAATCACACCTGTGTTCTCATTGGAGGAGATCCCTTTCAGCAATCACGTCTGTGTTCTCATTGGAGGAGATCCATTCCAACAATCACATCTGTGTTCTCATTGGAGGAGATCCATTCCAGCAATCACATCTGTGTTCTCATTAGAGGGGATCCATTCCAGCAATCACATCTGTGTTCTCATTGGAGGGGATCCATTTCAGCAATCACATCTGTGTTCTCATTGGAGGAGATCCATTCCAGCAATCACACCTGTGTTCTCATTGGAGGAGATCCATTCCAGCAATCACATCTGTGTTCTCATTGGAGGAGATCCTTTTCAGCAATCACATCTGTGTTCTCATTGGAGGAGATCCATTCCAGCAATCACATCTGTGTTCTCATTGGAGGAGATCCATTTCAGCAATCACACCTGTGTTCTCATTGGAGGAGATCCATTCCAGCAATCACATCTGTGTTCTCATTGGAGGGGATCCATTCCAGCAATCACATCTGTGTTCTCATTGGAGGAGATCCATTCCAGCAATCACATCTGTGTTCTCATTGGAGGAGATCCATTCCAGCAATCACACCTGTGTTCTCATTGGAGGGGATCCATTTCAGCAATCACATCTGTGTTCTCATTGGAGGAGATCCATTCCAGCAATCACATCTGTGTTCTCATTGGAGGGGATCCATTCCAACAATCACATCTGTGTTCTCATTGGAGGAGACCTGTTCCGGCAATCACACCTGTGTTCTCATTGGAGGAGATCCATTCCAACAATCACATCTGTGTTCTCATTGGAGGAGATCCGTTCCGGCAATCACATCTGTGTTCTCCATGGTGGGGATCCATTCCAACAATCACATCTTTAGATAATTCATCGTCAATAAGCGCCATTCACTGGGTTAGAAACTTTCTGAGTGATCCTGAATATTACACACCATCATATGACACTACACATCGCCCAATCACACTCTTATCTTTTCTCCACCTCATCCTGGAACCTCCTCCCACACTTTAAAGAGAACCTGTCATGACAGCTATTACCAGCACCACAGCTGGGGCCCCCAATATCTGATAGAAATGGTCGCTGATGATGTGAAGGCTTCCACCCTAGTGATAGGCCAATGTACGGAGCCATCAGATTTCCCCCCCCCCCCCCGGGATCATAATCTTATTTTCCCGGGTTTAGATATCTCTCCTATGCAAACATTCAGGGTGGGTGGATGTTGGAGGATCCATATGTAGAATACACATCTTTCACAATGGTTTGGCCTCCTAAAAATAATTCAGTAGTCTGATATTTTAACTTCCTGGTGAAGGGGGTATTACGGGTACCTGTCACCCCCCCCCCCCCTGCCCACCCCCGGGGCAGTCATGTGACATCACTCACCATGGCAGTATCATCCAATGGGAGGAATGAGGGGGTATAATGAGTACCTGTCATATGACATCACTCACCATAACAGTGTCATCCTCCAGGAGGAATAAGGGGGTATTATGAGTACCTGTCACCCCCTTCCCCCCCCCCCGGTGCTTTCATGTGACATCACTCACCATAACAGTGTCATCCTCCAGGAGGAATAAGGGGGTATTATGAGTACCTGTCACCCCCTTCCCCCCCGGTGCTTTCATGTGACATCACTCACCATAACAGTGTCGTCCTCGGGGAGGGATCGGGGGGTGTAGCAGAATTCTGAAAAATATGGATCAATCTGGGAGATGGGCAGGATCCCTTTACTCTGTAACTTCTTTGTTTCTTCCTCGCACACCTAAAAAATATACAATACAAGTTAGATCAGTTCAGTGATAAGTGTCAACTCAGCAGTCGTATATCCGGAGTATTCATTACAGCAAAGGGCAACATGCACAGTGCAATGTCAGATCAGCAACCAATCAGAATTCAACTCTCATCAAACTAGCTGCAGCAAAGTCAAATCTGATTACTATCCCCATCAGCCATCATCATCATGCATGTGGTTAAAAAAATACATGTAGACGCACCCCAATTTTTGGGCACTGGGGTGGGACATCCTAAGATCCTACAAACCCAGCCATACCCAGGAGGCGGGGCTTTGACTTCTCCAACTTTAGAGCTCTGACACCCCCTGTTGGCTGGTGACACACCCTACTTTTGAGCTCTGATGCCCCCTGTTGGCCGGTGACACACCCTACTTTTGAGCTCTGGCTCCTCCTGTTGGCCGGTGGCACACCCTACTTTGGAGCTCTGATGCCCCCTGTTGGCCAGTGGCACACCCTACTTTAGATCTCTGTTGCCCCCTGTTGGCCGATGACACACCCTACTTTTGAGCTCTGTTGCCCCCCGTTGGCCAGTGGCACACCCTACTTTGGAGCTCTGATGCCCCCTGTTGGCCGGTGACACACCCTACTTTGGAGTTCTGATGCCCCCTGTAGGCCAGTGGCACACCCTACTTTAGAGCTCAGATTCCCCTCCTATGGCTGGTGTCACACCCTACTTTAGAGCTCTGATGCCCCCTGTTGGCCGGTGGCACACCCTACTTTAGAGCTCTGGCCCCCCCTGTTGGCTGGTGGCACACCCTACTTTGGAGCTCTGATGCCCCCTGTTGGCCGGTGGCACACCCTACTTTGGAGCTCTGATGCCCCCTGTTGGCCGATGGCACACCCTACTTTGGAGCTCTGATGCCCCCTGTTGGCCAGTGGCACACCCTACTTTAGATCTCTGTTGCCCCCTGTTGGCCGATGACACACCCTACTTTTGAGCTCTGTTGCCCCCTGTTGGCCAGTGGCACACACTACTTTGGAGCTCTGATGCCCCCTGTTGGCCGGTGACACACCCTACTTTGGAGTCCTGATGCCCCCTGTAGGCCAGTGGCACACCCTACTTTAGAGCTTTGATGCCCCCTGTTGGCCAGTGGCACACCCTACTTTAGAGCTCAGATTCCCCTCCTATGGCTGGTGTCACACCCTACTTTAGAGCTCTGATGCCCCCTGTTGGCTGGTGGCACACCCTACTTTTGAGCTCTGATGCCCCCTGTTGGCCGGTGGCACACCCTACTTTGGAGCTCTGATGCCCCCTGTTGGCCGGTGGCACACCCTACTTTGGAGCTCTGATGCCCCCTGTTGGTCGATAGCACACCCTACTTTAGAGCTCTGGCTCCCCCTGTTGGCTAGTGGCACACCCTACTTTGGAGCTCTGATGCCCCCTGTCAGCCAGTGGCACACCCTACTTTGGAGCTCTGATGCCCCCTGTTGGCCGGTGGCACACCCTTTTTTTGAGCTCTGATGCCCCCTGTTGGCCGGTGGCACACCTACTTTAGAGCTCTGATGCCCCCTATTGGCTGATGACTCACCCTACTTTAGAGCTCTGATGCCCCCCTGTTAGCCGGTAGCCCAGCCTACTTTAGAGCTCTGACGCCCCCTGTTGGCCGATGACTAACCCTAGCGCTCCATGGCGTGCTGCAGTATGTAAGATTCTGTGAGCGGTTCACTTTAATAACCCCGCATTGCCATAAAGGATTACTTTAAACTTCTGGCATCTCCGTAGAATTTCAGGGCCATTAAGTCAGAAGATGGATCGCCAAGGCCGAGATGACTGATTCAACGGGAAGTCATGTCCAAAGCAGATATTCAATAAAACGGGGAATATAGCGAATCTGCCTCCAGCTGGGCACAGAAATGGCCCGTCGGTCCTCTAAGTGGAAATGAGTGCTGGTTATTGAGGCCCTGCGATAAAGTTATGAGTCGCCCCAGGGCCCTGCCACTTCTCTCAGCCTGAGCGAGGATAATGGCATTGAACGGGCAATTTACTGCGGATAATACGCTCATGCTGATTACATTAGGGATCATCCGAGCAACGAAGGATCGGCACATCACCGAGAACAGAGAGAAGGGTTCTGGAGAGGAAAGGGTGGTGATAACCCTAAGAGGTGAAGATCTTTTCTCTCTTTAATTATATAAGATGGCTGATGTTGCCGTATCGGTTGAGGACTTTTCCAAGCAGAAAGAGCTCCAATGGGAAGGCGGGGGGTCCTTAAAATGTTGATTTAGCCCAGGTTCACACTGGGCTGCGGGAGTGAAGCCGTGCGAGTTCAGCTGAACTCGCACGATTTCACTCCTGCCTGTCAGTCCCGATTTCGGCCGCGATTACAGGGACATCTGTGCAGGTTTCTGCACAGATGTCAATGTAAATCGCGGCCTGAAATTGCAAAAAGTAGTACAGAAATTACTTTTTGAAATCGCTGCAGTGCCGCAGATGCGGCGTCGCACCGATTAGGACGGTTCCATTGCCCGCAATTTGCGGCAAATACCGGCGTTTTGACATGCCAAATCGCATGTCAAAACCCACCAGTGTGAACCAGGGCTAAGTATAATGCCGCGTACACACGATCATTATTCACGGCGGTTAAAAAACGGCCGTGAATAATGTCATTAAAAATGAGGGAACGGCTTGTTCCCCACACACGGTCGTTTTTCACGTCGTTTTTTTTCTTGTTGAGAAAAAAGACCGTCTGTGGGCTCCGCGGCAGTGTTTCCCTATGGGAAACACTGCCGCGGGAAACATGTTGAAAAAACCGACGTTTTTAATGCCGTTTTTCTCGTCAAAAAAAATGGCAAAAAGCCCACAGACGATCATTTTTCTCGTCGAAAGGAAAAAATGTCGTTTTTCTCGACGAGAAAAACGGCCGTGTGTACGCGGCATAACAGTTGTAAATTCTTTTATTGGTCAACAATGGTACAGAATATGCCAGTAAAAGGTTCTCATACACTATAGTGCCAAAAGTATTGGGACACCACATGAACTTTAATTGCATCCCAGTCTTCGTCCGTAGGGTTCATTATTGAGTTGGCCCACCCTTTGCAGCTATAACAGCTTCAACTCTTCTGGGAAAGCTGTCCACAAGGTTTAGGAGTGTGTCTATGGAAATGTTTGACCACACCTCCATAAGCGTATTTGTAAGGGGCGAGAAGGCCTGGCTTGCAGTCTATACTCTAATTCATCCCAAAGGTTGAGGTCAGGACTCCGTGCAAGCCAGTCAACTTCCTCCACCCCAAACTCGCACAGCACAGTGGTGTAGTGGTTAGCACATTCATCTAGCAGCAAAAGGGTCGCTGGTTCGAATCCTGACCACGACACCATCTGCTTGGAGTTTGCATGTTCTCCCTGTGTCTGCGTGCGTTTCCTCCGGGTACTCCGGTTTCCTCCCACACTCCAAAGACATGCTGGTAGGTTAATTGGATCTTGTCCAAATTGGCCCAGTATATATGTGTGTGTCCCAAGCATGTCAAGATCCTACAGGGTAAAATGACCGCACCAGCCAAGCAGACACTGGCTGCAAAAAGCGCCAAGAGGTGATTCAGTTCGCATTCATCCATGTCTTTATGGACCTTGCTTTTTGCATGTTGGAACAGGAAGGGGCCATCACCAAACTGTTCCCACAAAGTTGGAAGCATGAAATTGTTCAAAATGTCTTGGTATACTAACGAGTTCCCTTCACTGGAACTAAGGGGCCAACCCCAACCTCTGAAAAACAACCCCCACACCATAATCCACCAAACTGTACACTTGGTACAATGCAGTCAGGCAAGTATCGTTCTCCTGGCAACCACCAAACCCAGACACGTCCATCAGGTTGCCAGACAGAGAAGCGTGATTCATCACTCCAGAGAACACGTCTCCACTACGCTAGAATCCAGTGGCGGCGTGCTTTACATCACTGCATCCGAGGCATTGCATTGCACTTGGTGTTGTAAGGCTTGGATAGAGCTGCTCAGCCATGGAAACCCCTTCCATGAAGCTCTCTCTCACTGTTGTTGACCTCTGCCGGGTTTGCCCCCCCCTTATCAAAATTTTTGAAAAAATCTTATGCAGTTTGTTAGATCTTTGTTAGATCAGGTTAGATCAACCGTTGTTTGCGTTAGATCTCACACAGAAGAAGCAATATTAACAGTTATTTGCTGGGGGGGCGGCTAACCCGTCATCAGCCCCCCCTT